>CM074304.1:10413337-10439584 GCA_037194245.1 Opsariichthys bidens | reverse complement strand
AGTGATTAATTCCTCTGCCTCAATGTGTTTGTGTGTGTGTATATGTATATTATTAATATATATTATTAAAAAGAAAAACTGAAATATCACATGGTCCTAAGTATTCAGATCCTTTGCTGTGACACTCCGCATATTTAACTCTCGGGTGCTGTCCATTTTTTCTGATCATCCTTGAGATGGTCCTTACATCTCACAGTGAATGTCAGATGGCAATGAAGAATCATGAGGTCCAAGGAACTGCCTGAAGAGCTCAGAACAGAATTGTGGCAAAGGCACAGATCCTGGCCAAGGTTAACAAAATTTTTTTTTTTGTTGCTGCATTTAAGGTTCCAAAAGAGCACAGTGGCCTCCATAATCCTTAAATGGAAGACGTTAGGGGACGACAGAACCCTACCAGAGCTGGCCGTCTGGGCCCAAACTGAGCTAACTCGGAGGGAGAAGAGCCTTGTGAGAGAGGTAAAGAATAACCCAAAGATCATTGTGTCTGAGCTTCCAAGAAGGCAAGTTGAGAGATGGGATGAAAGTTGTAGAAAGTCAACCATCCACTGCAAGCCGTCCGCCCATCAAGGGCTTTATGGCAGAGGTGGCCTGACTGAAGCCTCTTGTCCTCCAGTGCAACACATGATCTAGAAAAAACCCAGCAATGGAGATGTTGCTATAAAAAAAACATCACTGAATGACTCCAAAGATGGTGAGAAATAAGATTCTCCTGGTATGAATGAGACCCAAGATAGAAACTTTTTGGCCTTAAATTCTAAGCGGTATGTGTGGAGAAAACCAGGCAACTGCTTCATCACCTGTCCAATACAGTCCCCTACAGGTGAAGCATGGGTGGTGCTGGCAGGACTGGACCCGAAGGTTTACCTCCCCAACAAGACAATGACCCTAGAACACATCAGCTAAAATAAACGTCGTTGGCTTCCACAATAACTCTGGTGACTGTACTTTGAATGGCCCATCCAGAGCCCTGACTTAAACCTCCCAATTGAGAGCATCTCTGGAGAGCACCTAAAAATGGCATGTCCACTCAACGTCTACCTACTCATCCAACCCTGACAGAACTGGAGGAGGATCTGCAAGAGGAATGGCAGAGGATCCCCAAATCCAGTTGTGTGAAAAACCTGTGTTGCATGTTTCCCAAAAATAGACTCATCGGCAGTATTAGATCAAAAAGGTCTTCTAACTAAATAAGCTGAGCAAAGGGTCCCCTGAATACTTAGGACCTATGTGATATTTCAGTTTTTCCCTCTTTAATAAATATACAAAAATGTCAACAAATTCTGTTTGTTCTGCGTAAATAATATGGGGAGCTGTGTGTACATTGAGGGGAAAAATGAAAGTAAAAATGATTTTAGCTAATTGGCTGCAATATAGACAGAAAGTGAAAAATTTAAGGGATCTGAATACTATTCCGTACCCACTGTGTATAAATGTGTGTGATTTGTGTATATATCTGTATCATTACACACACACATGTTGTTTTGTGGGGACTTTTCCCATAGGCGTTTGTGGTTTTTATACTGAACAAACTCTACATTGCATCTCCCCGTAACCACTACCCCTACCCCGTAAACCTACCCATCACAGTTCCTGCCATTATTAAATATTCAAAAAAATTAAATTCTGTAATAATTTAATAAGCTTTGTTTCCTTCTTTTGTGTTGGTCCCCCCAACAATGTCAAGAGATTTACTGGTTTTACTTACTTGCGTTGTTGGGACATTTGTGTCCCTCCCTTCACACATGTAAGGAATAAAAGTACAAACACCACCGCATCACATGGACCTCTATGTATGTAACAGTGGGGAGAACAAGTATTTTGGTAACACTACCAATATTTGCAGGTTTGCCACACTTACAAAGGCCATTCTCTTTGAAGTCCTGTAATTTTTTAGTCATAGGTAACTCTTCACAACTGTGAGTTACTAACGGAAGACTGAAAACCAAATAATCCCCCTCCTAAGGGAAAAAAAATTGCATTGTATGATATTTTTAAATAATTAATGTTGCATTTTATTGCATGACAAGTAATCTCCTACCAACCAGTAAGAAATTCCGGCTCCTCACAGACCTGTTAGTTTTTCTTTAAGAAGCCCTCCTGTTCTCCACTCATTACCCTGTATTAACTGCACCTGTTTTGAACTCGTTTTTAACCTGTATAAAAAGACACCTGTCCACACACTCAATCAAACAGACTTACCAACCTCTCCCACAATTGCCAAGACCAGAGAGCCTTGTGTAAAAACATCAGGGCTAAAATTGTAGGCCCTGTACAAGGCTTGGATGGGCTAAAGGAGAACAATAGTCAAGCAGCTTGGTTGAGAGGCAACAACAGTTGGCGCAATTATTAGAAAATAGAAGAAGTTCAAGATGACGGGTCAATCTCCCTCGGTCTGGGGCCCCATGCAGGATCTCACCTCTGTGGGTCCATCAATGGACCATCGAGTGAAGGTGAGGATCAGCCCAGAAAACTATTATGGCAGGTACCTGGACAATGAGCTGAATAGAGCTGGTGAACCACAGTCTTTAAAGAAAACCATTAGTTAACACGTTCTAATAAAATCCTGTCAGCACACGCAAGGTCCCTCCTGCTCAAGCCAACACATGTCCAGGCCCGTCTGAAAGTGTTGCCAATGACCATTCCCCCTAGATGATCCAGAAGGAGTGAATGGGAGAAGGTCATGTGGTCCTGATGAGACCCAAAATCATGAGGTTTAGTGGTCTGAACTCCACTCTCCTTGTTTTGGAGGAAGAAGGATGAGTACAAAACCCCATAGAAACACCATCCCAACCGTGAAGCATGAGGTGGAAACACAATTCTTTTGGAATGCTTTTTTCTTCTGCAAAGGAGACCGGATGAGTGCACCATATTGAGGGGGGATGGGGCCGATGTAATTGCGAGATCTCGGCCACAACCTCCTTCCCTCAGTAAGATTGCACACTTGAAGAAGGGTCGTGGCTGGGTCTTTGCAGCATAACAATCAACCCAAAACACACAGCCAGGGACAACTAAGGAGTGTGCTCCGTTAAGAAAGCATCTCAAGGTCCTGGAGTGGCCTAGCCAGTCTCCAAACCTGAACACAAATAGAAAATCTTTGGAGGCAGCTGAAAGCCTGAAGGATCTGGAGAAGGTCTGTTAAGGGAGGACTTGTGCCAAAATCCCTGCCTGCAAGTGTGTGCAAACCTGGTCAAGAACTACAAGGAAACATATGATCTCTGTAATTGCAAACAAAAGGTTTCTGTACCAAATTATTAAGTTTTCTCCTGCTTTTCTGATGTAATCAAAATATTTATTGCAATAAAATGCAAAATTAATTACTTAAAAGATCATACAATATGATTTTCTGGATTTTTGTTTTTGTCATTCAGACAATTGAAGAGTTACATATGATACAAATTACAGACTTCATGTTTTGTAAGTGGAGCAAACCTGCAAAATTGGCAGTATTAAATATTTGTTTCTCCTCACTGTGTATATATTTGTATGTATTGTATGTATGTACGGTATGGGCCCCCTGTGTGGTATGTAAAAAATCTCAGTTAGTAGGCTTGCTGTGTTACACACATTTACTCGTCAAGAGATCGAGAAACTGCAGCTTTTGTAAAGAATTAAAGGGATAGTTTATCCCATGATTTACTGACCTCTCAAGCCCATCATAGGTGTTATGACTTTTTTCTTTCAGAGCATAGATTTCACAATATCCTTAGTCCTCCATAGGTTAATAATTGGTTGTGAATGGGGGTCTGCTTTTTGGAAGCCAAAAATAATGTCATTCATCATCCATCCATTAAAAAAAAACAAAAAAAAAAAACAGTAATCCATAGTATTCAAATAACTAGCTTCGGATCAGACGACCTGTACACAAGCAGAGGTGCCAACGAGTAATCCTCTGATGCAATGTTTGACAAAATGCTGGTGTATTGCGAAATTGGACGCCTCTCGTGGTTCAAAATAAATAGCGCTGTGCATAGGGCTCCTCTCCTCTTCTCTTATATCGAAGTCCTCCAACATTTCTCTTTAAAATGTATGATTTTAGACTCATTATCTGTGACCGGTGAATTTTTTTTGTTTTGCTCTATCCTCTGTGACTCACTCCCGTGTTTTGTAGTTACGTTGTGCGTCAGGTCAAAGATTCTCTTTCGCCACAAATCGGCTTGCGCATTCTGCGTATGGTCATCCACCGGAAGCTAGTTATTTGAATTTATAGTTTTAAATATGGATATTTTTCTTACAAAAAATGCATCTCTTAAGAAGACCTTTATTAACCCCCTGGAGTTTGTTGAAGTCTTTGGAGTATGGATTACTTTAAAAAAAAAATATATATATCTCCAGTCGTGTTCATCTGAAAGAAGATGGTCATATACATCTAGGATGGCTTGAGGGTGAGTAAGTAATGGGATCATTTTCATTTTTGGGTGAGCTATCCCTTTAAAGCCCCAATATACTTACAGTGAATTATTTTCGTTCTTTGCTTGGGAGTAAAAAATAAGTTTGAAAAACTTATTTTAGCGGTATAAGCCCCTGTTGGTGAGCATTCCAACAAAAAACACAGACACACCTCCCACGCTGTTGAGAGCAGCATTTAGATGAAATGTAAATATGTGTTGCGCATTTCCCTCTAAATAATCAAAGCAAAATTGACAGTGGTGAGAGGACGGCACTTAAGAAAGCATCTGATCATAGTGTTGTAGATGTGTTTGCACAAGCTTTGCAGCCGCTTTCCAGAGTGTTTTTTTTTTTTTAACTATCATCTCATATTGATGGATTGAAAGGAAGAACTGAACCTAGTTTATTCTGTGCTTTTTCTTGAAGTATATCAGGGCCTTTAATTGCTTGTTTCCACCGAGCAGTACAGTATGATTTTGGGGACTGTAAACCCTGATCCGTTTGAGTTTCCACCACCAACTTGATAGGTGTGGTGGTGTATGCCGGAAAGTAGCAATCAACATCATTCTTGTATGAAGAAAGTGACGCTGTAATCAACAATGGAGGACATACAGCAATGTTGTTCTTGCTCCTTGGCATGTTGTTGTTTGTTTGCTGCGCGCCGACAGTGTTGCAACGGTATTGTTTTTTTTTTTTTCTACTGTACATTTAAAAAATGGCAACGTCCCAAAAAGGTCCTACGGTTTGGTATTTTGGTATCGGTCACATCTTCTGACAATCGAAACTGAATTAATTGCGCACTATGCTGTATCCAACTTTTGGATCATTTTGGAAATGAGACAAAAGTTAGTCATCAATACTACCAATTCTATAGAAAGATATTACTAAAATCTAAGTTAGAATGGTCATTCATTAACTTGGTCAAGCTAACTCTTAACTGGACTGGAATATATATATATACTAATTTCTCTTGTCTTTTTGCTTCACAACAGCTGAATTTGAAGTTGTAATCAACAGAATTGTGACGAAGTCGACAGACTGAAGCTGAAAGTGCTCAGACACTTTCTCTGTAAGACCACTGTTTGCTGTAGTATCACTTTTGATTAGTTGCTTTTGTGATGATGTCCTTCTACTCAGTATTTATCCTTCTCTATTCCCAGAAAGAAAAAGCTGAAGAATCCTTACGACAAGCAGAGGGTACATGCATCACAAATTATTTTAGGATAAGATTGGAACAGGCCCTAAATGTCAAGAGTGCTGAACATATCGATTAGAAAAAAACAAACAAAAACAGATGATCAAAACTAAACTCAGTGCTCCCCCTTTACTGTGATATAAAAATAATGTTTTATACACTCATTACACTACATTACTCATTCTTGGGTCCTATTTGTGTTGACCATAAAAATGTAATCGTACCATTTTCACAGACACTGTGCAAAGGCAAAACCTAGAGAACGAGAAGCTCAAAACAGAAAAGAAATCGTTGAAGGAGGATCTACAGAAAACGCAGGTTGGATTCTTTTAAGTTACCTCTGATTTAAAGCATTGGTCAGTCCAAACAAAAGTTTTTATAATGGTATTAAAGTGGAACACTGGCTTCTTAATGCAAGTTAATGTATCAGTACCACCTTAGATTTGTTCTAAAATAGCAGAGTTAATACCATTTGTCTTTTGCCTCTTTGTTTTGTATTTTAGCGATTGTGTCCATAGCTTTTTTTTCTGATCCGTTTTTGGCTTTATTTATTACAAGGATTCTCTCAGAAAATATGTTCAGACTGCTGAGGAACATGAGAATCTCAAGTTGGAGAATGCCAAGACACTGATTATGTAAGTCCATTTGGGTAGTTATAGACATATTTGTAATTGTTCACAAATCACAACGTCACATGCTTGTCCTTTTTTGAGTCCATTGTTATCAAAGTATACTTAAAGGCATAGTTCACCCGAAAAAGACAATTATCCCATGATTTACTCGCCCTCTAGCCATCCTAGGTATATATGACTATCTTCTTTCAGACAAACACAATCAGAGTTATCCATTCGGCTCCAGTGGGTTAATATAGGCCTTCTCAAACAAAGCAATGGGTTTTTGTAAAAAAATAAATTACAAAAAAATCCATATTTAAAACTTATAATATCTGGCTTACGGCAACAGCCATATATGGAACCTGACCTGACACATGATGTATTAGCAAACACGGAAGTGCAGAGGATAAAGCAAAACAAAAACACTGGTCATGAATTGGTCTAAAATGAGAATTTTTTAAAGAAATATCAGACGATTTTGATTTAAGAGAAGAGGAGCTTCAATTTGTTGCCAAGTTCCCTATTTGTTTGAGGCATCTATTCTCCGCCAGTTATTATTGTTTATAAAGTTTTAAAAATTAATATTTTTTCTTACAAAAAAAACATCGCTTTGTTTCGGGAGCCCTTTATTAACCCCCTGGAGCCGTATGGAATTATTTTGATGATGGATGGATGCATGCACTACCATTTATAAAGCTTGGAAGAGCCAGGATATTTAGGATACTTATTTAATATAACACTGATTGTGTTCGTCAGAAAGAAGATAGCCTTATAGGATGGCTTGAGGTTGAAGTAAATCATAGGATAATTTTTTTGGGTTGAACTAACCCATAAAGTTTTTGTTTAGTATAGAATTAATGTTCAGAAAAAAATTTCTTTTCTTTTTTTTTTTCTCCTCCTAGGAAAGGAAACCTTGAGAATGAACTTTTGGTGCTGAAAGGTCTGTGTTAGTGATCTTATACATTAATCATTAATTTCAAGTTGTTAAACTTATCTGAATATGGAGTATCATAGCATATTAAAACCTATATTGGGTTATTTTCTGTTCTTACCCATATTCCAGCTAATGGTTTTGTGCACGGTGTTGATTGGAGATAAAATCTAAGCTGTTTGTTTGTACACAGAGACAAAATTTCAACAGGGCAATGAAATTGATGTTCTAAACAATGAGAAGAGAAGACTTGAAGAAATGCTGCACACAACACAGGTTTTTTGCTTGCACTTTGCTGAAATGATTTATGTCCTCCCGGTGAAATGTAAAGTAAAAGGCAACCCATAATCATCATTCTGATTATTTGCTATTTGTCTCTTTACTGTTTTCAGCGAAGACTGAACCAACTCGAGAAGGAGTTCAACAAAGGTATGAGTTGTGCATACATATACCGAGTACCTATTTATTGCTTTTCAGTCATTAAACAAAATTATTTTTACTTTAGAAAAAAAAGAGTATGCAATTCTCAAACAGATGCGGAGCAACTTATTGATAAAGGTACGCTTTTTTTCAAAACTGTTAGACTCTTCGTTGTACAATTAAATGCTAAGATATTCAAAAGAAAACATCTGGAATGCATGGCAATTGATAATGTTTCCTTTTCAGGCAAAGTCAGAATGCTGCTGGAAGAGCTCTGGCACTGCGTGGAAACTTCATCCCAAACGCAAGACAAATTGTTTATCGATGGTAATCCTTTTCATTGTTTGAAGCAAATTTTTACATGGCTGAAATATATTTATTAAGTCATCAAGCTTAATTCTGATGAAGAGGCAATGCATATTTCTATTACAGGAGAAGAGGCAACACCCCTGAAAAGCAAACTTAGAAGAATACCTTCTCAGCCACTGCTCAACAGTCCTTTAGGAAGACGGATTTCCCAACCATCTCTAGGGAATCCCAGTCCAGAAACTCAATTGCAGTTTTCAAATCACTCCTCACCTAAATCACCTTCAGCAAACAGTACGGCTAAATCATCACCTCAAAATCTGAAAAAGCAGAATAATGACCAACAGTTCAGTACATCAAGTAGAAAGCGGAAAGTAAGTTCAGATGGGCTTGAACATATGAAGACTTGGACTGATGATGCTAATAGATCTTCGCTAAAGGAAATGACAGATGGAGACTTCTTACATGGAGATTACTGTATAGATTTGCAGGACATTAAAGAGTGGTTCAAGCCTTTGCCCACAGCTTTATCACCTGTGCATAGCCCTTCAATAGAGCTGGTAAGTGAAAATTTACATTTCAATTATGTTGTAAAACTCAAGTGATTAAATTGCAGTGCCATTATTGTGGTTTTCAGAGATGTGGAGTCTTGTCTTTGACTTGGCAAATATTAAAACACACCTGAGTTGAATTTGACTTTACTTCAATTAACAATTTGTGACTACGCTTGGACTTGAGCTGATAACTTGTAACAAATTATTCCTACTGAGACTTTAGATAAGTTTAGATCAGTTGAGAAAGCATCCAATGTGCATTGTGGAGAAAAAAAAACAGATTTATTCATTTATTTATTGTTTAAAGTTTATTTATGGGCTTATTGTGCCTTTATTTGGAGAGGACCATAGAGAGCAGATAGGAAGCATTAGGCAGAGAGAGGAGGGCAGGATCGGCAAAGGGAATCAAACTTTTTTGAACATTTGAGGCATATGTCGGCACACTAACCGCTAGGCTTTCGCTGCTGACATATGCTGATTTATTTTTAGCCCACAGAAATTGTCCTGTAGAAATTCTCAATGCAAGTCATTTGTAACTGACTGAAATACTAACAGAAAACATGTGAAACTTTGCATGTAATCTCAATATCGTGGTATTCGTGGCGATTCAAAAATCAACAGTTGCCTAAAGCAATTAGTTAGTACTTTTTAAAACTAGGTTGTAAAATGTAACCATAATAATGTTCCTGTATGGCCAATAGTGGTTAAGACATGAAGTAAAACACTTAATTTGTTCTTTCAGGTCAGTGTGAATGACGACCAACCAATGTCAGATACTGAACAGGAATATCAATCAAATAATGGAAAACCAGAAGCACTATCAAGCGTACATGAAGATATTCTTCAAAACACAAAATTAAAACCTTCAGATATTGAGAATGAGAAGTCATTACTAAAAGAAGTGGAAAAAGCTTCTGTAATTTTGTCCCCAAACTCTCATGCAAGATTATCTGGGTCTGTTGATGGTTTAGATCTTGAAAACACTTTGTCTGACAGCCAACACATGGAGGTAGAGTATATGTTTCAAGTAACGCATGGCTGTGAAGCCAACACTCAGAATCTAACTGCAATTTCAGGTATTGAAAATGGACACAGTGTGGAAAGTGCCTTAGAAAGTGACACCACACAAATTGTGGTTGAGCTTCCAATGTTGAATCAAAATGGTGACACAACACAATTGGAGGATACAAAAATCCCTAATAATCGTAAAAATATGTTTGAAAACTCCGATCATCAGCAGGATAAAAAATCTGAGGCAGAAAGCAAAATTCAAGTACTGCCCAACGTGACATTGGAAGCTAATGTCGAGAGTGTTTCAACACTTGACGTCAACTTTAGTAAGTTAGAAAGTATTGACAATGAATCAAAAAGTTCTGCACCACTAGAAATGAAGACCGAAGCAGATATATCAATGCATGACATTCAGAACAGACTAGTTGACAAGGTTGGTCAATCTGAAGATGGTGCCGAGGATAATGGTTCAACACCTACAGAAGATCAAAAACGTTTGGATGCAGGAGAAAATGGAAATGGATGCCCTTTAAAATCCTCAAAGGCTGAAGAATTATCATCAGAAGGTGAAGGATTTTTTGGTTTGAAGAGAAAGGTTAGGGGTGTTCACTCAAGGATCCCCTCAGAAGAATTGGACAATGTTTCTAGGAATAAGCAGTTTTCAACTGCAAAGCAAACGTCCAGAGATGAGCCTCCGGAATTGCTTTCTGAAAATGGAGCTCAATCTCACTCTAGACTTTCCACAGTAATCATGCATTCTGAAGATGAAAGAGATTCTGAACAGCCAGAAAATGACAAAACTGTTCAAAATGTGTGCAAGTTACTGAGTCAAGAAAATAACCCTAAGAGTACTGAAGAAAATAATTGTGCGATCCCAAGAAAAACATCAGAGCAAATAAAAGATGAATCTCAGCAGGCAGAGATGTCGTCTAATGATGCCTGTAGTCCTGGTGTTGTTAAATTGGTCGGCGAGGTTTATAACAACAAGGAAACATCAGGAGATTCTGCAGTGGATAGTCTTAAGGATTACAGTAGACCATGCCAGAGTACTCTGGATGCAGAATATTCTACCTTTGAAATTAGTGACAATATTTCACTTGTTCCAGGTGTCCACACCAAAACTCCTATTACACCAACCTCATATTTATCTCTTGGAAGGGTTCGGACAGAGATGGGTCCACCCCTTCCTCCAGTTGTTATGCCACTGACTGCTACTCCTCCAAGGTTTGGAAAACATCACACTCCTTTAAAGCCTACTTCAGGATCCTCGGAATTACCGACAGATGGACCAAAGTCTCCTAAGATGTTATTGTCAGTGCCTGTTATTGATTCAGCTCTTCCAGACACCTCAGAAATGTCTCCGTGCTTGACCACTCCATCGCCGTCTTGTGGAGTTCCCTCCTCACCACTTCAGTTTGGATCAGCTACTCCAAAACATGCAGTTCCAGTCCCAGGAAGGCTCCCGTCATCTGCCTTATCCTCCTCCCCCCCTGCTGCTTCTCAGGAAAATTCCATGCAGATGCTGGATACGATGTATCCCGACCTCTCTGCACGAGCACGCACGTTAAACATACTCCGTGGGAATGTCAACCTGAACCGAGCTGGCAATGAGAATGGTACCTCCCCTCCATCTGTTAACCAGATATCAGGAAATAAAACAATCAGTTCTTCATCTACTGCCTTTACCAAAACAGAGCAGAAACCAAAAAAGACAGGAGTGAACATGATTTTGCCAAAGAGCGCTAAAAGACTCAGACTTGATAACTGCTCACCTGCTCCTCCTGGTGTTGCTTTTCCTGCAGAACAAGTAAAGGATCATCAAACGGTTATTAAAACAAAGTCCATCCAATCTCACCAAGAATTACAAAGCAATCAACAGAAAGTTGAGAAAAAGCCAGACAACACAATTGACAATAATTGTCAGATCTCAGAAGCACTGGCCAAAGTTGGAAAGTCCTGTTTTGATATTTTGCCTGTTGTTAAGAGCCATGTGTTCCTTGGGAGAATATCTCAGGTGCCAATTTTGACTGATGAAGAAAAGGCTGTAATCGCTGATTTCTGCGTAAATCAGGTATGCGTTTATGCTTTGCACAGTTCAGATGGTCTTTCTAAGCAATGCAGCTTTGAGGATATTTTGATGCACACCTTTTGCATTTTTTTTCCTGGTTCTTCAGTCTTCCGCAGAAAATCTCATGTCTGCCATCTTGACTAAACTGAAGACTGAAAGGAGCATTCTGAGTTGTGAAAACATACAAGCTCTGTGTAGAGTCTACACCGGGATATGCCGCCAGATAGGGGACTATCAGAAAGCCCATTCTTTTGCATACAACATCCTCAAAGAGGGTGAGTTTACAGCAACTTTTACCATTATTTCTAAATTTATATGAGATGTTTATTAAACATATCATTTTAGTTGTTTAGTCTTTAAGTCTGGGGTTCTCAAACTCTGGCCACGAAGATCCATTTTCCAACTCACAAACTCATGTTCATTTTACTTTCTAGTAATCCTGATGACCTTTTATCAGCATGTTTAGGTGTTTGATTAGGGTTGGAGCAAAATTCTGCAAGAAAGTGGACCTTGAGGGCCACAGTTGAGAACCTCTGGTTTAAGTGTTGGTATTACTAAACTTCAGTAGACTTTCAGAGATGTGCCATGTCTACAGTTTTAAATTGTCAATTCAATCCGCATTCTTTACTCACAGATTTTCCTGATGCCTCCAAGCTAATTTTGTTCATGGTCACAACATGGCCAAGTGTTCTTTTCCATGAGACCTCCTTGTGCAAAGCCATTCATATAGTTGCCAAGCTTAAATCGGAAGAAGAAGAAATTTTGGATTATCTAACCAAATATCTACACTGGGATAAGGTTTGCTTCATTGCCCACTCTTTTGCTTGGAGGCTCTGATTGCTGGAGCTACCAACTACCATGATTCATTCAATTACCAATAATTATTATTTCAAAGCCTATAGATTCTGTAATTTCCTGTCTGATCATGATATTTGTCCTCTGGGCATCATATGTGTAAAGAAAGGACACACAAGTGGGATTGTTTACCCTTTAATTCAGTGCATGAAACTAGTAATTTAAATCATTTAATTAGGTTGCATTTTAACAGTTGTCCCTAATATTTCCTAGAGTCCTCCTGATGACATCCATAAATTGATCAACAACACACTGAAGGCACTTCAAGAAGACAAATCTTTGACATTCCAGAAGCATGATCGACATGGTCATGACCTTTGCCCAACTGCTTGGGAATATATATATACCTTGGATCTCTTGTGTACCCACATGAAATGGAAGTGGACGCATGATTATGTTATTGGGTATATTTATTAACCAATTACAGAATGCTACATAATCAGTATATTCATAATAATGTATAGAGTGGATAATTTATTTATTTATTATGACTTTTTTTTTTAAACAGCAAAGAGCTATGGCCCATTATGAACTCTTGGGTGACACAGTCAAGACTTCAACAATCCCCAGTCCGTGATGTTTGTGTAGCAGTTGTTTTGCGATTGATCGGTAAGTTATTGAATTTGAATGAAGTGATTAATACTGAAACTGTTTTGTTTTATTTCAAGTAACATCAAAATTATTTTTAATTATTAGTTGAACCAAGTTTATCATTTTTCTTCCAAATTTTTCCAGGACGACTTGGTCAGCTAGGAATGAAGCAGATGCTTTGCAAATCAGTCCAAAACGTTGCAAAAGCTATAAACCTCTTTGGTAAACATGGAATTACAGAAGGTACTGGACATCTAATAAAGCACAACAGTAATGGCAAATTGAAGATATTTTAGGGAATGGCTTGCCTTAGTTTTTATGCTTAGAAGTATATAAATCTACAACCTTAGGGTTAGCAAACCCACACCATGCATACAATACAACCATTTGTTATATGATTGTAGGTGTGCCCAAGGAGGTGCAGTTGTCTGCTGTCTATGCCATTTATGACCTGGCACCCTGCAACCCCAAAGATGCCCTGGAGGCTCTGGCATCATGGCGAAGTGAAACTACACAGTCAGTGCCCTCTGGAGTGACCAGCTGCATCACTCAGATCGGCTCCCTTTGTCGTCAGATTAAATCCTGAAATATGCATCACTGCAGATGCTGTTTTTGTGAGGGGTTTTTTTTTTTTTTTTTCTTGTTTTTGTTAAAACAACAGTTAAGCTGTGACTCTGCTCTGGTTTTGTTCTGTGACCTGACAGAATGTGTTCATTGGTTATAGGAAAAAGAACTTAAGCCATTCTTGTACATTTGTGAATATTTTGTATGTAGATTAAAAATATTGTTTATACCATAAAGAACATTTGTAATCAACTTGAAAATGTTTGTGGATTTTTGTCAGCTTTTAATATACAAAAAATTGGAAAGATATATATATTTTTTTTAAATTGTGGCAATCAAATGCTTTTCTGCTTGGAATATTATATTCTTGATACATCTGCTTTGTCCTGATCTGATTTTGACATGAGACTGTGCTTATGTCATGTAGCCTTTTTTTTTTTCTTTTTAGTTCTGATCAGTTTTCATGGCAGGTTTTGATTGGAAAAAAAAGGTGAGATAACCATGGTAGTATAGAAGTGTTTTGGTTAATAAGACACAGTAAATCTAGTTAAGAAAGTAGCTCATCTGTTATTTTTCACAAACATGATTTGACAATTTCAAGTGCAATATTGGTAGCAAATAAGCTGTGGTGGTTATCACTCGGATCTATCAATACGTTGGAAATCTTTGACATTTCTTTAAAGCCACTGTCATATTGACTACTTTAAATCTCTGGAGACTCACTGAAATCATGTTGCAGGCTGATGCATTTTGTCATGGTAGACTGCTTTAATTTCATTACAGTATTTCACAATTGCTAAAACAAACACTAAACCCCATTCTCTGAACCCAATGCTCAGAGGCCTAAACCCATTTGTCTAATCAGTCACTTTGTTGGCAAAACCTTCAGGTAGTTAAGACAATTTGCAAATCTCATCCACTCTTTTTGCAAAACTCGAAACACATTCTTACTCACTAAAGCACATTTTGCACTGTGTTGCAAAATGGTAAATGCATGTGGCAACAGTTAAACACAACCACAACACGTTTATCATTTTTTTACGCACAACTCAAAAAAACTATTCACACTTGTTTCTAATGTGCTCAAATCAGATGTCTAGAATATAAGCCAGTTCAGAGTCCACAGGTGGCCCTGGTACGTTGAGTGTTGATACCACAATGGATGGAAACGATGTGAGGGGAAGAGTTTGTGTAAGAGGTCATGAACGAGGAGGAAGAGTACAAGGATAACGAAGAGCAAGACCAGGAATAGTAATTTCAGATCAAATTCTGGCAACTGTGATACACCATGTTCTTGTTCATGGAATGACAATGAGGGAAGCAGGACAAAGAATACAATCCAATTTTTCCAAATTCTCTATGGCCGCCATAATAGGACATTCAGAGAAGAGAACAGGTTTTGTTTTTCTAATTTGTGTGACTGAAAGTTTACTGTATACATTTGATATAGTACATCAGTTTGTCAATAGAAAGAGGATTTACAATACATTTTACGTATGAATGTGACGTCCTTTACTATTGTTTCTGTATGTATACATTTGTAAGGGTTCTCCACCGTCATGCAACCCTGGGGCCAAATAACACTGACCATCTTCTTACATTTCTGGGTGGTCTTCGGGATGTTTTGTATGAACGTGAGCTGCAGGATCATCAGCAGGCAGTTTGCCTTCCAACTTACAGCCCTTTCCTCAACCCAATAGAAGAGTTTTTCTCTGCGTGGCGATGGAAGGTCTCTGACCGTAACACATATACAAGGGTAAATCTTTTACAGGCAATGGAATTGGCCTGTGATGACATAGGTGTGGAGCGTTGTCAAGGCTGGATCCGGCACACGAGAGGGTTCTTCCCACGTTGCCTAGGAAGGGACAACATTGCATGTGATGTGGACGAAGTCCTCTGCCCAGACCCAGCACGAATACGGGATGCTGAGGCAGAATGAGTCTCTCATTGACTTTGATTTCGCAATTGCACAATATTTTGTGTAATACGCTTTTCATTTAGAGTTGTCTTTGTTCTCTGGGCTTACTTTATCTTATGCTGAAAATACAGAAATTCAATACTGCATTACTTGCATTAGTTACAGTGTGCAATATATTTGCTGTACTGAGTTGTGAATTATTCACTTTTATTTATGACAAAATCATTTTCTATAAGAAATAAACAAACAATAAACGCTGTGTTCTCAATTTTTTTTTATTGTAGTGTCTAATGTATGTTGATGAGTGTTTATATATTGACTGGCTGTGTTTATGTTTTGAAAACATTGTTTGATTTTGAGCACCGATCAAACGGTTTTGAGGCAAGTATTTGATTTTGCCAGAAGAGTTAGGGGTTTTGTAGTTTAAAGACTGTTTTGTGTTTAAAGTTTTGAGAATATGGGTGAAGCTTTCAAGAAACGTGTTTTAGCAATTGTAAAATACTGTAATACAGGTGAACATAAATGGTATGACCTTTTATGAGACAAAATATTATGGCAAAATCACTTTTTTAATACCTAACAAAGATAAAGTTTATATTTTAAAATTATTCACCAAATTAAGTAATTCAACAAACTAAAAAAAAAAAAAAAATGCTTGTATCGCTTTTTCATAAGGATGGATAAATGGGCGGGGAAATGGAAGGGGGTGTGTTAGTCTTCCAGAAAGAGTTTAAAATCGCAGGGACATGCGCACTCTAGTCGAGATTCCCTGTACGCCATATTGGAAAGATCTGGATTCAACAGTTCGCTTAGAAACAGCTCACGCAAAGGAACTGTCTCAGTTTCTTTCAGTATTTCCCGGGATTTTTAAACTTCTACTCAGCGTCTCACACATTCACGTGAGTCTTGTAACTCTTGAGGACGCCTGTCTGCTCTTAGGCGAGAGAGTGTCGGTAAGATTTGTAACGGCGAAGTTGGATGGATCCTCGGGTGGCTTGGATTCAAACCGAACAGAAAGGACCTGCCAACGCTTTATGGATGCGTGTATGGGAAACCTCGCAAAGGCGAAACCACTGTGACATGCTGCGGGTGAACACACCTGCGTTGGCGGCCGGTTTCATGAAGCAGCTAACGCTGGTTCCCGCCAACACAGTTGTAAAACCTATGAACAATTGCACTAATCAGCCTTGTAATGATGATGGTGGTGCCATGAGATCTCCATACGCATGTTCTAATATTGCACCTTCGTATGTCACCCCTGTTGAGGTCAATGGTTGGGATTCTGTATCACCTCTATCTTCAGGAGATTCCGAGAGTGGCTGTCTGACATCAGATTCGTCATCTAACGTTACTACTGGTGACGGTTTGAGCGCAAATCCAGCAAAACGGCACTTTAACTTCACTGAACATATGCACAATGTCAATAATTGTTTACAACAACAACATTATCAGCGGCTACAGACTCAAATAATGATGGATAGCCAACTTAAAAACCATCCAGGACGAAGAGGACATGATAATAAAGCGAGCACATATGGGTCGAACTACTTTCTGTCCAATTCTAATGACTGTTGTTTAAGTGGGACGCCATGGGCAACCAGAAGATACAGTCTAGATATTAACGGGTAAGGACAATTTCGTTAATGTTGGGGACACTTTTCATTGCAATTTGTCACTTTTTGTTATTATTATTATTATTATTGGCTTAATGTTAGTAGGTAGTAACACTTGGTGATGTCAGTTAGTTGTGTATTGGCCTTTGTTTTGTCCTGTTAGTGGGGGACTATGTTGGGGGCTTGCTTGATTTCTAGCTGTATTGAAGTATATAACTGCTAATCCAGGTCGTCAGTTTGTCCGACATGATATAAACCAGAAGTAACCCGATTTAAGCTCCAGGTAAGTACATAAGTAACTTTTGGTCTGTGTTAACTGAGCCCACATGTCCAGGGCAGTATGACCAACGAACAAATAAGCAAGAAAGTCCAACTGAATACGTTTTAGAATCATAACTACGGGAAAACTAGGATCGGGTTTTTTTGTTTGCAAAAAACAACCAAACAAACAGTTGTTCCGCAATCTCAACTTTTGATCTTTGCCCTTTGTAATAGGTTGGCACCACTGATTCAGGTCTGTATTCGTTCATCATTTAGACTGGAAATATCTTTTGATTCCGTATTTAGAGGGTCACAGGTTTCAAAGCATCAGTCTCTTGAAGACCAATCGGCTTGGTTTATAGTATCCCCTCCCCAATATAACCACAGTTAAGTAAACATTACATTTCTTTGACGACCCACAATGGTTTTGGTAATCATTTAGTATTATCTTTTGTTTTGGAAATTCAAAGTGGCTTAAAGGCATGGTTAACTCAAGTGAAAACAAAATAAGGCCCCGATCACACTGAACGCGTTATTTGGTTTGAAAACGCGAGGTGTACCGCACTATCCTTTTTTTGTTGATCTTCGAAAAAATCGGTTAAATATGGTTATATTGTTAGGCAGCCACTGAATCCGCTGTCCCGTCAGTGTAGCACGAGTGCTCTTTGGTTTGCTGTTAAACTTTAATATTAGCAGAAACTTAAAAAAAAAAAGGGGCGCTGATTGAGTGGTTGCCTAGCAGCATAACTGATCTCAACCCACTGCCGTCCTAAACACTCTTTCCATATTCTTGATATCCACCCTAGCTCTCAATGTGAGCTTTTTGGATTCATAAACGGAGTGCTCTTTTGAGTTAGCTTTTTTTTCCCCCACAATATCAATTGATGCAGCTCTCAAAAATGGTCTTAAAGTCTATATTTGACTGAACTTGCGATCAACTGTACTTATTAAATATTGGTCCAGGAAAAAAAGTTCATAATCTTAGAAAAAGTTCAATCTGTGGGGTTAAAAGATGTTCTGCCAAATGCAGTTGAAAATGTTTTTCAAAATACACAAACTTATGTGTTCCAGTAAAGTTGGGCAACACTACATTTTGCTACTGAATTAAATGCAATAACTAACTTGACTTTCATTGTAGCGTTTTCCTTGACTTTATGCAATTTTGGGGCACATGATTTTCTTAATGATTTATGGTATATGCTTGCCTTCAAATACTGCTCTGAAGTGTGGATTTAGTGTGCATTAAGGAAACTGAACTTTTCTTGCATTTCTGACCTATGACAGTCTTGCACATTTACTTACTGGGACAGAACCGTTCACCCCTGCTGTCATGCATAATATGAGCTCAGATGCACATAAGATAAAGGTGTGGAACTTAG
Source organism: Opsariichthys bidens (assembly GCA_037194245.1). Classification (NCBI taxonomy): domain Eukaryota; kingdom Metazoa; phylum Chordata; class Actinopteri; order Cypriniformes; family Xenocyprididae; genus Opsariichthys; species Opsariichthys bidens. Next base: position 10,420,918 of record CM074304.1, on the reverse strand, counting down.
AAAATTACTCTGAAAGCGTACACAGTATTAGTGCAGAACTGAGATGTTTACCTGGTGTCTGTTAATACATCTAGTTTCAATTTATTCATAGGTCATCAATAGGAAGCAAGTTGTGTTAAGGATTGTGATGTTTGTCCTCCACAGCCTGCATGAGGAGATTGTGGATTTTTATCATTTCATGTCCCCACGTCCAGAAGAGGAAGCAATGAGGAGAGATGTTGTCAATCGAATTGAAGCTGTAATTAAAAATCTGTGGCCTACAGCAAAGGTGAGTTGAGCACAGAGAAGGGAGCACATGTTGCTGTTTGACATTGGTGGACTTGAAACAACAACAAAAAACTGTTATTTTTATATGTATGTATGTATTTCATCAAAGTTAATTTATTTCACTAATTCCACTCAAAAAGTGACACTTGTATATTATATTCATTAATTACACACAGACTGGGATTTTCCTTAGTTGTCAGTTATAATCATCAAAATGAAAAGAAATAAACATTTGAAATCTCATTCGGTGTGTAATGAACGAATTTAATACACAAGTTTTTGAATGGAATTGGTGAAATAAGTCTACTTTTTGATGTTTGATGATATTCTAATTATGGTGTGTGTGTGTGTGTATATATATATATATATATATATATATATATATGAATGAAATGGCTCTGATTTACAATTCTTCAACGCAACAAACTGATTGATGGGAAACTCAAAGATTCATTAAAGTCTAAAAAGACTAAAGGTTCTCTTCAGATATTTAGGGAACCCCTACCTCAGAAAACCTTATCGACGTATGCTTTGAAAGATGACCATGTTTCAAAAATAAATCTTTGAACCTTGTGTATTGAATTTGCTTTTAAAGGCGTTTTAAAGAATACCTGCAAGTTCATCTTGTGAAGGAGAGGGGACATTCAGTCATTACTTTCTAAAAAGCTCTCTTGAGTGTCTGCAATCTTTTAGTCGATTGCCAGGTCTCTTTACAGTGTAAACTGCACCTAATAAAGTACCATTTCATCTTTCAGGTTGAAATATTTGGCAGCTTCAGTACAGGACTCTATCTTCCTACCAGGTATTGTATATGGTTGTTCATACTTGGTTGTTTGAACTTGCTGTTATAAATGGAATTATTTTATTGTTGTATGATTTTGTTTCATCAATGCATTATGTAGTGATATTGACCTGGTGGTGTTTGGAAAATGGGAGCAACCACCTCTGCAGCAGCTGGGACAGGCACTCAGGGAGAATAATGTTGCTGAGCCCTTCTCCATTAAACTACTTGACAAGGCTACGGTTAGTCATTATCAACCTTGTTCTTCAGTGAGCACCTCAAGGTCATAGTCCTTGCCTCTTTATAGAAGTGTCTTTTTTTTTTTTTTTGTTCTTCTTTTTTGTGCAAAAAAGTATTAAGGGTGCTGAGTTCAGACTGAAATGACCAGTGACCTATTAGATGTTTGTCCTGTATTGCATAGTTGTGACTTGAATCTTTCAGCGTAGTTTCTTTTTAACTTTTGACTAGGGAGGAATTTTGAGTTGTTATGAGTTATTGTATCAAAGTTCGTTGTCATAGTATGTCATGTTTTGATTCCTCATATTTTTAAAAATCTTGTGACGTTAAACTAACATAAGCTATTGGGGTACGGCAGAATTTCTATGTTTGTAATCAATGCAGTGAGGCACAAGAAACAAAAACATTGAATCAATTTTACACTTGCGCATATATATATTTTAACTGGTTCATTGCTAATTGGAGAATAGAACCGTAATGATACCAGTACTAATGTCATTAGTAATCGGTGACTTTTTCTGTACAGGTACCAATAATTAAACTGACTGACAGAGCGACAGATGTGAAAGTAGACATCAGTTTCAATGTTGGAACTGGTGTCAAAGCAGCTTGGTTTATTAAGGATCATCTTAAGGTGAGAGATTCCTGTAGTTCTAGAATGTTGAGCCCACATTAAGTGATTGATTTGGTGCTGTAGCACTGAAAGCATGTAGCCACTGAATTTTGTATTAAGAACTGATTTGCACTGATGTAGTTACAACCTGGCAACATATTAAAATATAAATAGTTCTGATTGAACATGCTATGTGCTGCAATTCTTTTATTTCCTCTTAAAATGTAGAAATACGCTGTGTTGCCATACCTGATCTTTGTGCTGAAGCAGTTTCTGCTTCAGAGAGATTTGAACGAGGTGTTTACGGGTGGTATCAGTTCCTACAGCCTCATTTTAATGGCCATCAGCTTCCTACAGGTGAGGCACCAAAAACAGTTGCCCCTTATCTTCATGTTGTAATTTTACACAAGCTATTTTCTGGACTGCTAATTGATATACCTACCATTTATCCTCGTTTTGTTTCTATTGAGCCATTTGACTGTAATATTATAATGTTATTCATTTAGCATCCCTTGGGAAACCTGAAGTTCTTGATTGATCACATATACAAAATTGCTTTATTTGGTCATTAAATTGTTACAATAAGCAGAACTTGCCTTTTTTTTTTTTTTCTCTCTCCCCAGCTCCATCCCAGAATAGACTGCAGAGCTTCTAATATTAACTTGGGCATCCTACTCATAGAGTTCTTCGAATTGTATGGACGGCATTTTAACTATCTGGAAATGGGCATCCGTGTGAAGGATGGTGGAGCGTATCTGGCCAAAGAGGAGATCATGAAAGTCTTGGAGAATAGATACAGATCTTCAATGCTCTGTATTGAGGACCCAAACTTGCCAGGTATGAAGACGAACCACCATAGATTAACCAGTTTTATCCCCTTGAAATGAAGAAAACTAGTCAAATTTACTGACTTTGATTTATTCTTTAAGATGTTTAAGTCACAGATGTTAAAAATGCTGTTTTGTGCTTGTAGTGGCACAGAGTACAGCTACAGAATGGCCAAAAAATTGTTTGAAAAGCTGTTGATTTAAACCAACTTGGCTTTTTAATTAAGGATTCTCTGTATGTTAGGAAATGATGTCGGCCAGAGCTCTTACGGTGCGATGCAGGTGAAGGAGGCGTTTGACTATGCGTACCTTGTCTTGAGTCACGCTGTATCTCCTCTATCCCGCTCCTACCCCAACAGAAATATGGAAAGGTAAGTCCCAGATGAGAAAGCTGATAGCAGAAAAATGGTTGCGGCTGCCATTTTCCTTTTGCTTTAAATGTTTTTAGCCAATGAAATGTTAACTTTCATCCAAAAAAGGAAATGTTATGATTTACTCGCCCTCATACGGAAGCCCTAAAAGGCCATGGGTTATAATTTTTTTTTTCTATCTTGTTTTCTTGTGATATCGACAAGTTCGTTTTTACAATGATTGTAAAAAAAAAAGACCACTTTCTCACGCATGTGATCGACGGATAAACCGTTAAAATTGTTGTGGTTATTTCAGCAAAATGATTACTTTGCTTGATAAGCCCATATTTGTTTATTGTAGACTTTAAGCACTGTTCAATCATGTCCGCTAAATATCTTGCGTAATTTACATGTTTAAATTATCAACCGAGCATTCGACACCTAGAGCGAAGGCGGAGTGCCTTCAGAAGGATGCCAGATTATTCGAACTATTCTAAACACTTTATTTCACTCGTGTAATAATTTTATGTCATATAAATAATTTATTTGTATTCGTCACGTAGGACAGACCATGACGCCATGTGGGTTGAATTGAGTGGTTTAATCCAAGTCTTCTAAAGACGCTTTGTGATGACTTGATTTAGCCATTTATTAACACAAGCGTTCAATGCACACAGAGCACAAAATGTTTTAAACCCAGAAGCTTATGTTGTACCACACCCAAATAGATGCACACAAAGTAATTGACTGACTTTTTTTTTTTTTTTTTTTTTTTTTTTTTTTTTTTTTTTTTTTTAAACTATTCCTTTCACTTACTTTGATTACACACAATGACATTCAGATAGGTTAAAAGATTATTACTATAATATTGTAATTGTATAGCTACCAATGTTGTTTAAGATCTCATTTCCCCTCACAAATGAATTTTTTCTGTGCATTGAAGTCTGTCAGCTTCACTTTGTTGTAAAAATAATTTTACACTTTCAATCTTAAGCACATTGGGACAGGTCATTAAAGTGACTCAGGAAGTAATTGACTACAGGGAGTGGATTATTCAGCAGTGGGGAAACAGACACCATGTCAAGGTGATTGACATTAAAAGTAAGTATTTGGAATCCCAAATGATTTTTGTGGAAAGTTTCTTTTCTTTAAGTCCTTTGAAGATGAAGGCACAGTGGATTTTGACAGTATTTCTGGTCATTTTAGTCCAGAATGGTGTAGAAGACTTGGAGCAACAGAGAGACGCCTCATCACCGGACAGTGCAGGCTCACCTGTGTCCCCATCTAGCCTTCAGCAGCACTCTTCGTCATCTTCCTCTGTGTCCTCGTTGTCTGGGAGTGACATTGTAAGCTCCTGATGCATTTTCTTGACCGTACAAGAGAACTCGTTAAAGGCACATGTCCGCACACTTCTGCATTAAGTCCATTGAGTCAACCCATACAAAACCATAAAGTTTGCTGTCATTTACATTGGCTTTGTAATTTGCTACATTTACATCTGCTATTTGAGGTTTAGTTGTCTTTTTCACCATCACCCTCTCTCTCACAGGATTCTGGCACCCCATGCAAAGCGTCAGTTGATGATTTCTTTCCAGTGTCCGGCCCACAAACTTACGACTGAAACCTATCAGAAATCGTGGGGAAAAGCAAATGCATCTGGAACTTTCCTGCACTCCAGAAGTACGGTAAGGCCAACATTGCTTTAAATTTTAATTAATTTGCAGAGTCATTAGAGAACGAGAGGGAGTTGATGGCTGCATCCAAAAGCTTAGGCAGCTGACTTGTCAGGCAGCGTTTCTGCACGAAGGCTCCTCATGAAAAATTGGGGCTGTATTCACAACATTTTATCTTGTCACGAAGATGGCAAGATGGGGGGGGGGGGGGGGGGGGGGGGGGGGGGGGGGGGGGCTTACCTCGCTGCTATGGATGTCAACACGTTTATTAACGATGCACACCGTGATTGGCTGATAGGTGATGGGTCTCTGTCAGTGATTTAATCATAGAAATATTGTAGAACGAGGTACTGTGTTGGCATATTCAAATGAAGATTTTAAAGGTGCACTCACGGTTTCCTTGAACTGAGCCAGAGCGTGATTGATGGTACAAATTTCAATTAATGTCTCCAAACAAGTACACCCTAAAATAAAAACGTTGTTATATTCAAACAGATTTTAAACTTCAGGCTAAGTGCCACTAATCAAACAAGTATGTGTTCAGCTATTTGTCAGCCTCTTGCATGGCTGAATCTTGAGGGTGCAGAATCAGGAAGTCAGGATTGGGAAGTGTCCTAAAATGCTTTAGGACTCCTCAATATTTTGCACTAAGAGCATTTCACAAAGTTATTTTAAAGGGTTTCTCCTAAATCGGCACTTTAGGAGCTAATTTTTGCCTTCAGATGTTTTGCGAATACGGCCCCTGATTTTTGGACTAACTTCTGAGGCAGCATAATGGTTTCATGATCTACAACAAAATGGAGCTTTTGTGATAACAAAATATTTAACTTGCTAAAACACTAATTTCTTGTTAGAAATGGAACAAGTTGGTCAAATTTTATACACCAACTTGCCAACTGCTACTTTTTGCTAAACTGTCATGGAATGGAATACACAGATGCATCCTTCACTGCTTTGATATTGCATACTATGCCGCCTTCAAAAAAAAAATCAATCAATTAAAGGTATACAGGATGTAGCACAATATTGACTTCGTATCATACCTGTGAAGGCAGCATTTTTTTCAGCTTTTGTATGCAGCCAATATGCGTCTCAGCAAACTCATGTCACCAGTTCTTGTGTTCTGACTATACATTTTTGCTTGTTTTAAGCCGGCAAGTGGAATTCCAGTTGTGGTTGTTGCTCATGCACATGTTGCTCAGGTTTTGTATTCCCTCTTCCTGTTTCAGTCACACCCATTACCCAGCAACCACTGTATGGATGGTTTGACTCTTACGAATGGAGTACTCCACATGTCTCCGGTTTACTCCAGCTCAAAACCCTGCCAGAGTCATTACACTAATGTAAGGGACTAGTGTGATCATTAATGTTTGTGTATTTGTTGATTGACAACAATGGCACATCAAATTTCCAAGTAGTTCATGAAGTCTGTGCTTGATGTAAATTGGCACTATAACTTGTTATTTATAGTAAATGCTAATATTAAATTCAGGACTCACATTTTGGAACCTTACCTGAACAACCTGCTGTTCTTTTAGTTTGAAAAACATCAAACTCTACATCACTTGGTCTGTCATTAACAGAATGTTCCTACATTTTATAATTTGCAGTTAAAATTATTTTAATGTGTAAAGTTAATTTGAGTTTGACAGTCCTAGTTTTATTTTTGTCAATCAATTTGGGTTGTTTGTATTGATGAATGCTTGCAGCAGATTGGTATCATACTCTACATACTTAATACTTAAATTTCTCATTTCAGAATGGCCAGAGGTTCAAGGGACCTCCACACATTAATTGTTTAGAGCGTAACGCCATGCCTGTCCCCAGAGGACATCATCCTCAGTATGGCCGTAACGGCTGGCGTCGACGTCGAAGGGACACTGTTCCCATGAGCCTTAGCAGATAGTGCAAACCACTTGCCCACCGCTTCCACTTCTGCCCAAGACAAAGAATGTGGGCCACAAACCTTTGCTTTCCTAAGTCAAAGGTAACATTTCTGCTTAAGATGGCGCCGACTGAAATTGCACTTTTTTTTTTTTTTTTTTTTTTTTTTCCCGTTCAGCGCTGTTAATTTTTTGTAATTTATTTTATTTTTTTAATTGACAATGTCTGATACCTTTTTTGTTTACTGATACTACCTTCAATCTATTGTTGCCTTTCAGAATATTTTTGATAACAAAGTATTGTTGCAGCACCAATAGGCTACGATTGCTTTTGTGTTGTAAATCTTTGTTAAATACTCTGTGCAATATATATATACACATATATTTTTAAATGATTTTAGTTCAATTTTTAATTTTCTTAAATTGAATGCAAGTTGACGTTACACTATGGATCACATATGTACATGGTATTTTAAAATGCACAAAACCACAATCCCAACAATTAAACTAGTTGTGATATGGATTTGAACATGTTAAAATCTTGTGTGTACTACATAGTACTTGCTCATTTATTGACCTTTCAGACATGCACTGAAGTTTGTGCCAGCAAATGGCTTGATCATTTGCTCTATCAAAATAATCTCCCCTCTCAGACTTGTACACTGCCATCCATGGTGAATGACATGAATATGCACAGTCTTGGGTTAACCAATTAGTATTCTTTGTTGTCTGTGTGCCCAAGATCTCCTGATTGAAGGACATACTGTTTTTACACCACTGCAATATAAGGTGTTTTTAATCGGATCCATATCTTTTTCCCCACCCCCAGATGCATGTAATGATCTAAATGTACTGCCACCAGATGGTGACTCTGCACCCATCAAGGTTGTGTTTTTTTTTTTTTGTTTTTTTTTTTTGTGTTCCAGAACACCTTTTTGACTAGATTTGGC